>JAZHYW010005504.1:0-22477 GCA_037355805.1 Ixodes ricinus
CGTTTGCTGGGCCGCTACTGTGGCACGCTATTGAGCCAGCTGAGCACAGCTGGCAGCACGCGAGCAAGGTCACGAGGAGAGCGATGATGGTGCTCGAGCCATCCCACCGTGAACCAATGTTTCGGCCACCCCACGGGTGCGTGTCGCCATCTATTGGTTGAACCAACGCCTTGTTCAAGATGGCCGCCGTGGGACGCAGCCTTAAATTAATGAATTTTACAGGGTAGGCTGGTGGTCATGCTGGAGGTGCGTAGTCAAATTTCCAGGTCTGTCGGGTAAATGGGAAGGAAATAAGAGCACCTTCTATCAGCAACATGCCTACATTGTTTAGTTAATCTATCGTTGGAAAACTATCATAATATTCAAGATATTTATTTGCTAGATATGTAGCAGAATGCCTGAGGAGTGCGCCTATGAGAGAGTTTTTGTAAAAAGTCATTTATTTTTACAAATTTTTTCTTCTGCAAAATTTGCCAACTTTTGGTCTTCTGTGTCTTTGACAAAATGTCAACATTTTTTATAAAAGACATTCGTAAAGTGACAAAACAATTCCATAGCCGCATTCCTTAATAAATTTCAGTCAGGAAGAGTGAAGAATGAGTCTTCCCTGTATTGCCATTATCAAACGATAGATTGACTAAAATGGAATTTACACCAAAATGTGGAACGGAGAAAAATGCGTTCAAAGTGCTCCAAACTCTACCTTTTCTTTAGCTTCTGTGAACAGAAAATAATTTATAAAAGATTAACTATGCAGTGTAAACTTATGAAACTTGCTAGGAATACTCTCTAGATGTTGGTAGATGTAAATATGTCATTTTACAAAATCAACTTTTTTGCAGAAATTTTTTTCTGGGTAGTGTCTCCCTTTAAGATAAAATAAATTCATAATTTTTAGTTGGATAAGGACTATATATCCTTAATATGCACATAGTCACCTAATTCAACGCCAACAAATACTGAAGATAGATGTTCGTAGCCAGCTGAACAGCTGTCCACCGCTCGCTTTCTAAAATGGCGACTCCGGCTGTTCAGTCCGTGCTGTTGGAACTCACTCTCGAAGGCGTTTCCCCCTCGGGTGTACTACAAGCGTCACGCGAGGTGAAAATGTCTTGTCAAGCCAGACGAGGCAGCGCATTACAATTGTTTATTCTTGGATGCGGCGGCAGTACGAAGAAAAAAATGTGGTGTAAGTCGTCAACCTGACTGCTGACTAGAACAAGGGATCAGTGTTAGCTCTCATCTACGATGTCGAACATGGCTTCCAACGTGCCGAGGGAGCTGCGAAAACTCCTTCGAAGAAGTGCCCGAAATCTGCTGACAAAGCAAGAAGGATTTCAAATCACGACATGCCCATGTTGAGTTGACAACCTTGAGAAGCTGCCTGCGCAGCTTTTCTGCCCAGGGGGAGGTCCCGACGTTGAAGAAAATCGCCGCTCGTCTCCAAGACGACGGCGTGCTGGCGTCCTGTTCTGGGACTATCCCGTATCGCCCGCTGAAGGACGTGGGATTCGAGAAACGGAATCACAACTCCTTCCCAATTGAGAGAGAGCACATCCTCGAGCGGAGGTGGTGGTATTTGAGGGCATTCGGGAAGCACAGAGCCGAGAACCGCCGAATCTGCTTCAAAAACGAGATTTTAGTGAACACCGGCCTCACTCTAGGCAAGGTTTGGACTGACAGCCCCATAAGGTCTGCAGGTCGAGCCTTTATGTCTGGACCCGACGACCATGCTGAAGGCTCCTTCTGGAAAAGGTGAAAGGGTGATTGTTATTCACGTAGGTAGTGACACTGGCTTCGTGTCCGGCTGCCCAGATGTGTTCCGTGGGAAGAAGAAAGGGCCTATAACAATGAAATGGACTCGAGCAGGTTTGAAACATGGGTTCTTCATCTGCTGGACGCATCGAGCGTAACACCATAATTGTTATAGACAATGCGCCGTACCTACAGCAGAAAGGCTGAAGCTGTTCCCACAATGGCAACAAAGAAGTGCGAGGTCCAGCAATGCCTCTCTTTCAAGAACCTAGACTGGACTTCCACAACAAAGAAAGAAGACCTTCTGAGCATTGTGGGAACGGTGAAGGATCGCTACACGAAGTACAAAGTTGACGTACGTAGCTACAGACGCCGGACACATGGTGCTCAGGCTCCCACCATGCCATTGCGAACTAAATCCCATAGAGTTGGTATGGGCACGAGTCGAGCAGAAGGTGGCTTCCAAGAACACCACATTCAAGCCAAATGACGCTGAGAGCCTCTTGAGGGAAGCAGTGGACCACGTAACAGCTGTCCATTGGCATAACTGTATAGAACCTGTGAAAAAAAAAAATGGAGGCGAAGTTTTGGGAACGTGATGCCCCAAGGTCGAACCTCGAACCAGTCATCATCCCCCTCGATGCAGGCGGCACGGAGGAGGAGATGAAGATGGACGGCGAAGCAGGCGGCGAGAACGAGGGTGAAGAGGGCTTCGGTGTTTAGCCTTTCAGGATGGAATCAACGATGGACTGCCGTATGTCCCCCCATGACGTGTGCTCTCTGACAGTGGCTAGAACTTTGGATTCTGTTCGTCACACCCCAGAACACAACACTTTTTTTTTTTTTTAAGGACCATTTATATATTGCAATATTGGATTCTCGATTTTATACACGCCTCACCTCCCGTGTCTCATGTTGTTGTTGTAATTATACCTTTCATTAAGTAGCAGCCTTGTTCATGGCTTCTCGAGGTCTTTGAAATCTGCTGTATATATTCAACTGCACCGTGAATCACCAATCCAAAGTTTGTACTGCACTCACTAGTTTGCCCATCTACAGCAGAGGTTTCGGACGCCATTTTGGCTTCCTGGTTTCTAAACAGATATGCATAAAATTATGCTTTGAGGGAAAATGGACAGCATTGCTTCTGTCCAAGAAAGAAGACATAGTGTTGGCGTCATGCCAAAAGTGGAGCATTGTTCTCCAATTTCACTTGCTCACCTCATGCATGATCACTGTCAGATACACTTTAGATTGGGGTCTAGACGTTACATTCAGCCCCGTCTTCCATTGAGATAGCTCTATAGATTGCAGTGATGAGTTCTCCAGGCAGTCCGTGGGAAAGTAAACTCACAAACTGCCATCCAGACGCCTTGGGGCTGCTCCGGCAATAAGCGTATCTCACATCCACCATGCTGCTTCACATTATAATTGGAATTCTTACTGCAGTCCACGCGCAGCGCCACTTGGGCAACAAGCGTAAGCTAAGATTGGATCCTAAAGGAGTGTATCTGTCATGCACCACGCTGGAAGAGCGTATCTCACATCCAGCCACCATCGTACCACAATGCCCAGATTGCCGGGTAGGGATTCCTCCCAAGCGCCTCCATCTGTTATGAACCTGTGAATCAGCAGACCTAAAATGCCTAAATATGATGCCTAAAAAGAGCGCAATACAGAACACCTTCGACCGATTTAATCCTGTCAAATCAATATACAACCATAAGGAGCACTCCCAGTTTTGAGGAGTATTTGTGGTGGCCGACTCCTTGAATTCCTGACCGTAGTGCTCCACCCTGGATCATGATTTATCAGGTTTTTCGCATGTAAGAATAAAAAAGGTTACCAGTTACATGTGCACTTTCGACAACACGAAAAGGATGCCTCAAATAGGAAACATGTACGGTTCAATTCTCATCAGGAAAGTACCCAAAGTTTGTCTCGGCAAGCCACAGGCAAATGTTCAAATTTTGAGATATATAGTGTTAATTGTGGTTATATAACAACAAAAACAGGAGAGGCAAACTTGAGTATGTTGTAGATGGCATCCATAACAAAGGAAAAGAAAACCAGAACTTCCTTCGAAAAAGCCTATGTGCTTGGGCATACGTGTCATCCATATCACTTGGACAAAAAGCACATTCTACACATGAGGGCAGCACGGCGGAGAACTAGTATTCACTCGCAGAATGAACGCACTGTTTTCCCCAAAAATCGAGGCTAAGTTGGGGGGTGCGTTCATTACGCGAGGTAAAATTTTTGCGTCCTTATTTACTGGCACAATGAACGACCGCAAAAATCGACGCAACTTCTTATCTCTTTGCGCGCATGCCGGCAACTCCAAAACCAAACTGCGATGCGCAAAAAAAAAATGCTCCTCTCAATGTTTTCTCTTTTTTTTCTCCCCGGCCTTTCGCAAGTTGTTTTGTTTGCCCACCCTGCCCATGCATTCGCGACCTCTCTGCCCCAGGATAGAAAAGTGCGTTCATTTCGAGGGCTCCTCGCTTCTCTACCAAAGTGCGAGGAGGAGGCGGGCGAGGCTTCTCCGTTTTTTTCTTCTTCTTATCTCCCAAACGCGCAACGCGCGACCCTAAAACCAAACTGCGTTGTGTAAAAAGAAAAAAAAAAGAAATTGTATGTTTTTTTTTTTAAATCCGTAGATTGTTTTCTTTTGTTTGTTTGCCATCTTTCGCAAGCTGTTTCGCTTTACTTTGGCGAGGGCTTCACCGCTTCTCTTTCCTAACTTCTCGCGCGCGATGCGCAACCCTAAAACCAAACTGCGCTGTGCAAAAAAAAAGATTTTTTTTTCTTAGGTTTTGTGAATTTTTTTTTTTTTTCAGACGCCTTTCGCAAGCTGTTTCTTTTCGCTTTGCTTAGGCGAGGGCTTCTCCGCTTCTCTTAACTTCTGCGCACGGCGCGCGACCCAAAGACCAGACTGCGCTGTGCAAAAAAAAAAAAAGAACTCTTTTTAATGTTTTTTTTTTGCTTCCGCTGGATTTTAATTTTTTTTAACGCCTTTTACAAGGCGTCTTGTTCGCTCACGCTGCCCATGCATTCGCGACCTCGCTGCAACAGGATAGAAAAGTGCGTTCATTTCGCTGCGCGTGGGGGGGGGGAGGGGGTCAAAATTGTGACGTCCGATTTGTAAGTGCGTTTTTACGCTGAGTGAAAAAAAAAAGTCGAAATTTTGAGAGCCGACTTGGGGGTGCGTTTATTACGCGAGTGCGTTCATTGTGCGAGTAAATACGGTAATCTGAACCATTGAGGAGCACGACATAGAACACCAAGAACTTTGAACCAGTGACCCGCTGACATCGATGAAATAGCCCAGAAATCATTCATTGGCAGAGGACAAACTGTGAGCACCTGTAGGAGAGGTGTTTGCATTTTGTAGATGCCACCAATCATTGGAGTTCCTCTCCCCAAGGACAGACCAGGCAAGGAAAGTAAAATCTCAAAGCCATCAGATCCCAGACCTCTGCATGGACTGCCCAGCTGCCTACGCTGGGAAGGTGAACAACACTCCAGAACGTATAGGCTGTCACGAAAGCAATGAATGCGTGCAGGGGAAAGACGTACAGGAACATACCTGTTGAACACAGTGGATACAGAGAAGCTCTTCTGGCAATTACGTAGTGCACTTTGGATCCTGGTGCATGCAGTTCAGTCAAGTTAGAAATATTTTGACCTGTGACATTAAGACAAAACTGTTGTGGCATAAAATAGGATTTGCAACAAGAAGCATCGGTCATCGGTGTAAGAACAAATCTTACACCGATGACAGGGAAAACGGTAATGCCGCCAGGATATCCCACCAAGAGCCTGTCCTCTTGTAAAGCAAAAACTGGATTCTGGCATGTGCAACATAACAAAGCTGGATACAATTCCCCGTAGAAACTGGGCCCGACCCTGAGCATCGGGAAAATAAAATTGTAAAACGCACGCTGCACTACTATAATAATCAGTTTCTTCAGTGATCGAGATAATGTGTTTACTTTCGTGCATGTGCCAACAGGAAGTCGAACCGAAAACTTCTTTGTTACTGCACCTGGCGTAATGCTGTGCACTTCGATTAGTTTGCAGCGCGTTGCAAAAGCAATACGCTCAAGTTCTGCTACTTCAAACCCGAAAAAAAAAGTGGCCTGATGCGCAGCCGAATAACAAACACAGCGTGAGAGTACACGCTTGCCCAACAGAACATCAGTAAACAGTCGATACTGCCGAGTTACCGTTCGAATGATGTGCTCTTCGATGAGAAGTTCGAAAAAAAGGGAACAGAGAGGCCACCTGTCAATAACATCCCGCTGCAAACTTCTGCCAGTGCGAGAAATGTGTACCCAGGGAATGTAAGAGAACAGAATTATCGAGTAAAAATTGAAACTCACCGCCACACGCAAGGGGAAACAAATTGTCCACTCAATATATACGCGTGAACACTCAGCGTAATAACGTAAACAAAGGTATATCAAGACAAAATGAACTATGCACACTTGTGTTCGTGGCATGAAGCAGATCAGATCAATCCCAGTTCATAGAATTTGCGGCGATGTCGATGATGTCAACTGATCTTTTTGCTTTAGCACTCCATGGTTGCCGTTAAAAACTGCCAGTATGCTAGAAACACGCAACAATTTTTCCTCATTGTGTCTTTAGAAAGCCGATGATACAAAAATATGTTTATTGGAAACAGTTTAAGAAGCGACGTAAAATGTGCATAACATAAGCATGTTTATTGGCTCTTTGCCATTAGAAAATGCTGCAGTGCTAAATTGGTTTTGGTTTCGGTCTTTTACTGTAGATCCCACCACCTTCTGATGAAGAGTGGCAAAGTCTACGCAATGTCACGCCATTTCATTGGTGGAAACCCAGAACACTCCGCCTACTGGCTGGACCGGCTTTACTTGGCCTTTTGAGGTGAAAACGTGTACAGAACACTGTCGAGACCGGTTATAACGAAGACTCGGTTACAACGAAATAGCGGCTACAGCGAAGCGATCACGATTTCCCATTCCCTTTTGCACTTCGTTATAACCGGCGTCGGTTATAACGAAATGGCGGATATAGTAGCGAAGTGATTTCCGATTCCTGTTGACTTCGTTATAACCGGTCTCGACGGTAGCATTTAAATAGGAAAAACGCTTTACAGGGTGTGGAGAGGGTAAAAAAACTTGCTAGCTCGGGGAACCCGGCTTGAGAGCCCATGGCCTATGGGCGCGTGAAGGACGCTGCATCCGGACCAGCCTTTGATTTAGTGCATAAAAATATGCTTGCGACTGCTATGAGGAGGTATGTGCAGGCCACGTCTTCCCACGTCGGGAGTGACCAACCACATTGTTGGCCTTTTGGCTCTCTTCGCTGTGTTGCACTTTGTACATATCGATGTACGTGACTCCATAAATTGCATTTCACACTTTTGACTCAATGTACGCTGTGCCCTATACTGTTCCATGTTCTATTGAATATATTCACTTTAGTGAACTTTCAGTTAAGTGAACTATTTCCTTAAATCCCTTGAAGTTTGCTCAAGTGAGAGTTTACTGTATCTACGCTACGATAAAGTTTTCTAAATTAAACTGCGGCTATTACGTGAGAGGATATGTTAGGCCAAGATGTCCCACCAACTGGCATTCTTCGTTCCTGATTTTGTATTTCTTTTCTTTTCTCAAATATGAGATTTAAAAAAAGACGGCATATTAGCGAGAAGATATGTTAATCCCCTCGATTAGGTATAGCTGGGAATCTCGATAGGTCTAACTTTATGTTCAATGCTTCGTTCGCTCGCCATCTCGACGTAGGCATTGGACTTTCCCGAGCTACGATCCACTAAATATTTCGAATAAAATTAACTTAGAAATGGACGAGTGGAAGCTTGGGAAATGCCTTCGCGAGTTCAGCTGGATTTTCGCTTAACCATGGTGCAGTAGTGAAAGGATTCCATATTTGATTAAAAAATGTTTGATCAAAACCACTTCGAAACTAAAATCTAACATTTGCACATTCCTACGGTACATAGATATCTCAAGCGAAACCAGTAAAAAATGTGTTGTCAACGTTTGTTAAGGAGTCTCCCACGACCATAGCAAAGAGCGGAAGGCCAGATCAAATGATCACTTCTTTTTTCCCCTCGCACCCACTAACTGCTTCATAGTTTTGAGCATGTTTGTATTATTTATTTGGAATCTCGCATAGGTTTGTTTAAGCGGTTTTCTCCGCCGCCGTTGGGCATGCTCATCGAGCAATGTTGGAGTTGCTTTTGTCTCCGCCTCCCTTCCCGCAATCGAAGAAAAATTAATTGGAGCTTGGTCTTGCCCCGAACAGATTCTGTTGGACGTACCCTGCTCCAACGACCGCCACTCTCTGGAAGAGGATGAAAACAACCTGTTCAGTCCGAAGCGCATGGAGGAGCGTCTGGCCCTGCCCCAGAAGCAGATGCAGATGCTCTGGTGGGTGGGCCCTGCACTCTGGCAGCCGCCCCGCACACGGGGGTTATGTGAAGTGCAAGTCCGTCTGCTTCTTTTGCAGAAGTTGTAGTGACGTCAGAACGCCGAGCTCGGATTGGCTGTGATTGAAAAATAGTGGGTAGACCTCGAAGTAGATGGCTTTGAGGTCTACCTAATATTCTTCAATCAGAGCCAATCAGAACTCACTGTTCCGACGTCACCGCGTCACTTGCGAAAGAAGCAGACGAAATATACACTCTGCTTGCATACGCATTTACCTTGTTCGAGGACGGAAGTCTTTGCGAGTTGTGTCTTTGGAAACGAGAGTTAGACCTGTGTGCAGAAAGGAGCAAGGCCATGGGAGATTAAGGAGAACACTACCCAAAGGGTAAACTTTTGAACCTGCGGCTTAATACGAATTAAATTGACCATATATACTGGCAGTTGCGAGACAGAATGCAGTGCAAAGTCTCATCTGTCCACGTGAGTTGCGAAAGAAATTATGGTCGTTTCTATCCAGAACGCACTGACATTGCTTAGGAAGACTATCGTTAAAAAACTAACGTAATGCGCAACATTTGTTTTTTGCTAGATGCGCAGCAGAATGCCTGGAGGAGAGTGGAACTCTGAAAACAAAATTTCCAAAGAGTAATTTATTTTATGCTAACATCGCACCGAAAAATCAAATAAATTTTTTGCCTTTTATGTTGTCGACAAAATCTTAACATTTCTTGTAAAGACATCCACAAACTAAAAGTAAAAGCAATGCCAGAATTGCATTGCCCATTAAATTCCAGTTAAGAAAAACAATGACTGAGCCTTTCCTTTTGTCCCATTACCAACATAGTTTCCCTAAAAGTGAAATTTATCCCGAAAAAGTGGAACGGAGAAAAATGTATTCAAAGTTCTCAGGCCTCTTCCTTTTCTTTAGCATCGGTGGAAAGAAAATAATTTATAAAAAATAACTTCCTAGTGTAAACAAATGAAAATTTCTGGGAATACTCCAGATCAGGGGTGGCCAAGCTGCGGCTCTTCGCGTGTTAATGTGCAGCTCGGGGCTTTCTCCCCTTCCCCCCGCCTCCGTCGTGGTCACAACGCATTTTAAATCGAAAGAAATGTTGCGGTTTGGTAGTCTTTGTACAGTTGGGCTGGTTTTGACTCGGACAGATGGAAAGTATTTCAAGTTTCGTTTATTGTTGTAAACAAAAATTTGCCCCCCCCCCCCCGCGGCTCTTGGAAGTTTCGTGGTTTTGTTTGCGGCTCTTAGGCCGCGTCAGCCTGGCCACCTCTGCTCTAGATATTGATGGATGTAAATATGGCATTTCTCAAAATCAACTTTTTTTGCAGAAATATCTTTTTCTGGGTAGTGTCACTCCTTAATACACTAATATCGCGACGTATATTAATGCCGTTAACCCAGAGACTCAATAACTGAGGGATTTTGTTTTTATTTTCTAATATGTCCCAAATTTATTTCACCCGCCTTTAGTTTCCTAAAAGAGGTCAAAAGCCTTATTGTCGAAAGCTACCATCATATATATACTGGGGATTTTATCTTGCCTGACCAGGGGCTTTATTTGAGCTAGCTGGTACATATTGGGGATGAGTCAGCTTGGACTTGCAGAAACAGACGTAGAAAGACAGAAACAGGCATAGAAAGACAGAGAAGAAAAAATGAAAGCCGTTTACAACTCACTGTAACGCCGAACTGGAGTGCAGCTCTTGAGGAGGAGGAGGGGAAGGGTACTGAGGGAGGGTATACCCCTCCTTCTCCTCCAGGGGGTGGGGTCATGTGACCTCGGGGGGGGGGGGGTCACTTGACCTCAAGTGGGGGGGGGGGTCATGTGACCCCCCCCCCCCGACATGCCCAACATGTCGGGAGGGGGTGGTCACATGAACCCCGCGACATGACCCAACATGCACCGCGCGGTTAGGGGACATGTCCCAACATGCACTGCGCGGTGACGGCAGCGGCAACGCCGACGCCGCTCAAGCCGGAGACGGGCGCCTAAGAGCTGCGCTCTAAAACTGAAATTGTGGTGTGCCACACCCAGGTAACTGGTTGGGGGACGTTTAGTGGGTAACGCTAAATGTTATAATTTCTTGGCGTAAATATTCCTTAAAACTAATAGTTACTTTGTGTATATGTGAAGAGCCTCCGAAGAGAGACGATTAGTATGCGTACGAAGAAGTGTACTAAAAGCAAAGCTGTTCATTGTTTTGTCTTGTCCCGTCCTTTCTACGTCTCCTTCTCAGGGTGTCTACCAACCGGGAAAACCGGGAATTCTCAGGGATTTTGAATAGTCTGGAAAATCTCAGAGAAAACTTGGGGAATAGACCATTTGCAGTATTCCCAAGCGCCCCGACCCGCACTCAAGGAATCATGGGAACGGTGTTCCTTCAACTCCCTAGGGATTACTAATTTCGACCAACTCCATAGTTACATAATTTTGAGCGTAATTGAGGTCACCCTGAACAAGCGCCTGATATACCCAATGACCTGTCATATCGCTTTTAAAATTGTTCCTCAATGTCAGCGTTTTTGATACTGCGCATGCGATCCACCTTTCAGCCTGGCTGAGCTGCAGAAATCTCTTACAATATTATCATTCTCGTGATTGTTGTTTGAGCAGGAATTGCTTAAAAAGCCGATAATTCACAAAACCAAAAACCAGGGTTTAGCTCGGAGTTTGCGGGGCTGTTTATAGCATTTTTAGCGTTTCTAACTTAATATCAGCACGATAATAATGTAAGAGATTTCTGCAGCCATCCAGGTTGAAGGGTGGACAGCATGCACAGTATCAAAAACGCTGACATTGAAGAGAAATTTTAAAAGCGATTTGACGCAGGTCATTGGGTATATCAGAGCTTGTTCAGGATGACTCAGTACGCTCAAAGACCTGATGTAACCAAGAATTGGGTTGAGAATACACCGATTACTAAGGGGCTGAAGGCACACCGTTCCCCATGATTCTCAGCGCGGGCCGGAGGCACTGAGGGCAGCAAATGGTCTATTTGCTTCTATCAGGGATTTTTTTATTTTTATTTTAAAAGTGTTACAGATGGACTCTCACAGTCCAAACGTTTTCAAATATCAATGCAATGGGCCAAACATACAGTTGAGCCCGGTTATATCACACACCGTGTATTTCGAATTATTGTTCCAATGAAACAGTCCAAACATCCCCTAGAAAATCACATTCTTTTTCTGTATCGATCGCCCGTAACTCCCATGGCGGGGGCACTCGATGTAGCGAACGAAGACGAAGCACGGCCAAGCACGGCCGTCCTTCGCTTCTCCCAAGGTCGGTTGCGCCGGAGGAGCACATAGCTTGGGTTGCAGGGCTGGCAGACCGCCAAGTCGGCATAAGCGCACGCAGGATACGCAGCGAAAAAGCAATTATATAAAAAATAAAAAAGCAACCAATAAAAACAAAAAAAGTGGAGGATGGCAAAAGCAAGGGGAGGGGCACCCACGCGCGTAGGGAGGGCAGGGAGTGCCCGCTGTTGAAACGGTCGCGTGCGCTCTTTTCCCTAAACACCGCTGTCGCTGCGCGACTCTTAAGCAAAATAAAGTGAGCAAAAAAAAAAAATAAAGCCGTTTACAACTTCCTATAACGCCGAGATTAGAGCGCAGCTCTTGAGGAGGAGGGGAAGGCACGGGGAGTCACATGACCAGGGGGTCATGACCTGGGGGGGGGGTCAGATGACTAGGGTGCCACGTGACCTCGGGGAGGTCACGTGGCCTAGGGTCACATGACCTGAGGGCCGCGTGACCTGGGGGGTCACATGACCTGGGGGTCACATGGCCTAGAGATCATGTGACCTGGAGGATCACATGACCTCGGGGGGGGGGGGGTCACATGACCTTGCGGTTACGCGACGATGACGCCACGCCAGCTCAAGCCGGAAACGGGCACCTAAGACCTGCGCTCTAAAAAAAATATTTCGTCAAGTGGAGTGTGTTGACAACAAGGGTTGAGCACCCGCGCTTTGAAGCCTTATCTTTGTTTACCTTTTTCTTTCCCGTTATTGCTCCCGTTTTTCTTTCAGAGCGCAGCTCTTTCGCCCGTTTCCGGCAGGCGAGCGTCGCTGTCAGCCGTAACCGTGAGTCATAATACCCCCTCCCCTAGGTCACATGACCTCACGAGGGGGGAGAATCACGTAAACCTCAGTGTACCTTTTTATATTTTAATGCGATGAATTTTACTAACCACTCCGTTCTGTTTTCTTTTTAAATCTAATAAAAGTTACTCCTTACCATTAAAACTGTATTATGTTCTTTTTTTCTATAACATGCTTTTTAAGAGTGACAGCATCTGGTGACATGGTGTCAGCCCATCTTGACCTAAAACAAAGTTCTGTGTCACTCAGGGAATTTCACGAAAGTACTCAGGGAAAACCTGGAAAACTCGGGGAATTTGAAAATGTCAACTTGGTAGACACCCTGCTTTTGCGAGTTCAAGCTGACCCATCACTAATCACCAGGGAGCTTTGAAGTAGTAAAGAAAACCCTGAAAGCTGAGCAGATGGATAACTGCTCTGGTGCATATACATTTTTCTAAAAATTTTAGAAGTGCAGGGAGTAAATTTGAACCCGTGCAGCAAGAAACTGAAAAAGGGGCAGACGCGAGCACGCGGGAGACATTGGAACGCCGAGCTCCGACGGGACCGATTAGTTGATGGGCCTACAGCTGGCTCCTTTGTTTCCAGTGCACTCGTCGAACACGTTTGAATGCCAGAGACAAACGCCGGCGCTTCCACGTTCGTTCTGAGGACTTTGACGAGGTGGTGGAGACGAAGGGAGCCAGCTTTAGGTCCACCCACTAATCCTTCCGACCAGAGCTCGGCGTTCCTACATCTGCCGCACACTCTCGTCTCTTCCTCTGTTTCTTGGCACGGCATAAATAAATTAGTAAATATGAGCGTAACCCAATCGTAAAGTCAGACTCCGTTCAACTTTTGCACCTTTAAATTCTCGTCGAGGTTATTTTCCTTCTAAGGTATCGTTCTTTCGACAGCGCGATAAGGACAGTCACTCAATGCTACCGCGACGGCTGCTTGTGATTTGAGACGTAGGAAGTGCGGCAGCTGACACTTTGATCGCGTTTACGGTACGACCACCGGGCTCACATAGCGTCCCATGCCTGCGAGTCGTCTTGCCAAATTTTCTAGCTCAAGCGTCCGCGCCACGAAGCTCCCGTGGAGGAGTTATGTGCCGATTTTCACGGTAACGGACCGATAAGGCACAGAGCCACTAAAGAAGCCACGGGTGCCGACACTCTCCTCGAACCCCTCCCATTTCATTGCCTATCGTCCAAGTGCAGAGGCAATAAAGGGGAAGCTGAAAGAGTGGTTTTGTATTTGAAGAAACACACTAAATAGTCTTCATTTGTCCTCCGGGATCACGAATATCGACATTATTTTTCAATTTGGTGCACGGAGGCTGCAGAAATTAAATTTTAAAGTACCTCCAAAGCCCTGTCTTCCTGGGGCATGACGTCATACTAGGAGTTTTCAGAATCCCTGCTCTCGCTCATCTTCACCGCCTGTCAAAGCTATGCACACGCACTCTCGCTACCAGCCGAATCTCGTTAATTCGAACATGCTTAATTCGAACTTTCGGTTTATTCGAACTGACGCTGTGGTCCGGTCCACACTATATGTATTTCAATGTGCGAAAATGCCCGGTAATTCGAACGCTTAAGCGTTCGCGCCGGCTAATTCGAACATCCGCCGACCATGCTCTCGGAGCGCTAACCCTGCAGCGGCCTCTGACCTGGCCGTGTCGCCACGCTACGCCGTTGCGTTAGCTGCTACTCCTGACTGCAGTTCCAAGTAACCATGACAACCGATGACGTGGTGACCTTGAATGCTGCGATGAGCGGTGCTGGTGCTGGCAGAGGCTGTTGTCGTTTTCTCTTTTGCACGGTGACGGTGCTGTGCTGCTGCGGTTCGGCGTGTTTTCGGTGGGCGCGGACAGTTACGTTTCTTGCCTTGCACTCGCGCGTTGCTGCGCTTCGGCATGTCTTCATGTGGGTCGTTGTGACTGACGTTATCTGGATTCCAAGCGTCATGGATAACTGATCGCCTAGATCATTCAGGCTACGTGCCTTCAACAGGCGACACCTAGAAGACCCTTCAGCCCTTAGTGGCGAAGATTCTGATGCCAGCAAAGAAATGCCCGCACCTAGTGCAACTGACGTAAGCGTCGGCGCTGGACACAACCGCGCACTACTTCTCGTGCCAAGAGAATGCTGATGCCGCATTAGAGCTAGTCTCCAAGCTCCAAGCGATGTTGTTGATTCACGACTGAGGAACCGCGCACAGGCATGCATCATGGATTACTTCTGTTGGTGATCGGTGTAAATAAATGTCCCGGAACTCGTCACTCATGTGTTAGCTCAGTGCACATGCGCCGCCCAACGCAGTGCTGCACGTAAGTAGTCCATTTAATGAGCTTTCTTTAATTCGAACTCCGTTTAATTCTAACTAATTTTCGGTCCCCCTCGAGTTCGAATTAACGAGATTCGACTGTATTTTCAAAAGGGTCAGAAATAGACGTCACGACTGGCGTCAGTGCGGAAAAATATACCTGGCAAGCTTGCAATTGCACATGCTGCCCCACAAGCGACACGCGCTTGGCGGCCCAAAGATCCTAGTATGACGTCATGACTGGCCGGAGATTTTTCGTGTTTTCTCGCGTTTAGTTACATCTTCGTGGAAAACAGACTTCCTATTCACATTCAAGGGGAAAAAATACGCCAGACTTTACCTCTAACTCAATTCTTTCAAAAAGTGTTTCAGCTTCCCTTTAAGTACAGGCTAGAGAAGCTCGGGCAGTGGTTGCGGGCGGTGCAGCTTCCCGCGAGTCACCGCCGCGGCGGGTTTGTGCAGCAACGCCCTGCAGTGCCTGCTCCCGGGAGGCAGCCTGGTGTACAGCACGTGCTCCCTGTCGCCGATCCAGAACGACGGGGTGGTGCACATGGCGCTGCAGCAGCTGTGGGAAACAACCCCACTCGAGTTTGCTGTGGTGGACCTGTCGTCGGCCCTGGGGCCCCTGGAGGGCACCTTCCGCTTCTTCGGGGGCAGCCGCTACGGTTGCCTGGCCCTGCCCCACCTGCCCAACAACTTCGGCCCCTTGTACGTGGCCAAGATCGAGCGCGTGCGCTGACGACGCTTCGGTCCCCACTTTGAAGGAAACGACGGTCTCGGCGGCACCTTTACGGAGGGCCGTGCCGCGGACGCGTGACGCCGGTAGGCTGAGCGCTTCCGGTTTGGACTACGTCCCGAGAAATGGGTGCGGCATCGGTGTCCGTTATGCAAAGGACCGATTTGCCTCGAAGACGCCACGAGTGTTAGCAGCATTCACCGGTGGCCGTAGTTGCGTGTTCTGCAGCCCGTGCAAACTGTCAGCGTTCGCCAGATTCCTTGCGCACCGTCGGAACTGTTGCTTGTGGCAGACGACATCTTGATGACAACAATGTGTAAATACCTCCTATGGTACTGCGTCAAAGTGCCAGCTTGTGCCAACAAGCCGGAACGTAGCCGCATTTTAACGCTCTCTCGTGAAAGGAGGTCTAAAGACTGGTTCCCGCCGAACCCACAAGTGCGGGTTCTCGTTAGGGGACGCTTCAAATTTTCTCTTCCCGGTGCGTCGTTAGGTTTGCCAAACCTCCACCTCACGACTTTGACTAACGGAGCGTGCATATCAACTAGTGTCGCCCGTGCAAGCTCGCGTACCCAGAGACTAGTGTGTCGTTCGTCGAGTTACTCTTGTAAGTGAGGTGCTGCTTCTGTGAAGGAGGAGCCTGGTTTCAGGCCTCATGTCTCTGCGCAACTGTCGGCTTGTGAAGGCAGCGGAGGCATCGCGGTGCCGGCACCCGCCTTTCCGATGGTTTCCTCTCGGCATGGGGCACTGGAAGCTCTTCTCGTTTACAAAAAGAGCAGTGCCATTTGGCATTGCTGCAACGGTCCTGCGTACTGCATGCATTGGGGTACGGCCGACTGTTCGTCAATCCCACATTCGTGCCATTCATTGTGCGAAGAGAATAAATTACCATTGAACCTAGATTCTGTTGTACCACCATGCGCGCCTTTTATCTGCTACGGTGAGAGACACCCTCCTGATGTCCTTGGCGGTCACTGGAAATAGCACCAAGATGGCTGTGGCATTTTCTGAATGCTATTCCAAGGTCGCATCAAAGGCGTGTGGCGCATTATGCGCGATTGACTCGTTTTCCCAAAGACGCGTTTCTGCACGCTGGTGTTGCTTCTTTGGACAAATTTGCTTGTTCTCAAACAAGGAGTTGGCATACCATACCCTCACTAGATTAATATTTCTTCGGGATTTCTCCATGGATCGGTTTGTTTTGTTTGTGGTTGCACTAAATAGTTTTAATATCTGGAATATGGTTAAGCTACTATAAGTTTGCCTAGGTGTGTTACATGCACTATTTGCAACTCCCACCACTAGCTTCTTTTCCTTGTTTCTCTGTTTCATGCTTTAGCCACTGGGTTGTGCCAGTTTTGGGTGTGCGTTCCTGTAAATGCCATTTTCCTGTTTCTGTTTCTCATGTGCATGCATCACTAGTTATGCCCATGCATCAGTAGATGGTATCCGCTCAATTGAATTTTCATAACTTGCAAGCACAAAATATTTTGACGGGGCTGGGAACCAATCTCCGGGTCTCTCCATTATCAGTGAGGTATGCTAACCACTGCACTAACCCTTCCCTTTGATCAGTATAGTTTACTCATCTGCATATTTGACCCAATTCCTTTTTAGAGACCATGAAAAAAGGATGAAAATGACTCGCGATACATTCCACGTGGCTCTTGACTCTTGCGAATGATGATTCAATGTTTCTGAAGCCCATAAATTAGAAAGCATGCGTGTGCACATGGTGGGACAGACAGTGAGAGGGATTTCTGGAATACAAGGAGCACATACCATGTGCCAGAAAGTAACGTACCACATTCCACATTGCGGAATATGCTTTCAGAACACTCGATCAGTGTTGCGGAATGGGCACCCCCATTCCATTCCAGTTCCATTCTGGGGACGTAGAGTTTCCGACAATTGCATTCCTTTAAACTCCTCAGAATGCGGACAGTGGGCCAATTCTCACTCTTTAAATGACTCAACTTCCCATCCCTCTAATTTCTAAATGTGAAGAAATAGTCATTGACAGCCATATTGTGTTACTGGAGAAAAGCAGCATCAAGCTGCTGACGTTATCAAACGCATAGACGACTGCAAATGTATGCAAAAGCTTCCGCTCTCATTCTGCTGAGCCAAAGGGTGGTCGCACAAAGCTCTTCACAGGCACTTGGTGTCACTGTAGACATCGGTTGTGTGATCCTGCGTAAAAAGGCTTGCGAGTCGCAACAGACACCAAAAATTAAAACCACTCATTTTCTTCGCAAATGGACCGATACTCTCCACAGATATATGGTTAGCGTGTTGTTTGTTTGATAAGGCCTTAGAAATGTCAGGTTCGTGCGTGGCACGAGAAGAAGCCATCTTGCTCTGCTTCATATACTTGCATAACAGCACCACTAGTGCACTGTTAGAAGCGACGCTGCGGATACCAGCCCCAAATCTCCATGCATTGCGGAAAGGACAGAAAACCGCTGATAAAACGCAATTGGTATATGGCACCAGCACAAGGGACTGTAGCACCATATTATGGAGCCTGCTTTAAAACGTAAACTTTACGTTTGCTATATGATTCTTGCGATTTCTTAACATATTCAGTTCTTTATATATTCGTTCCACGCGAACACTAGAAGATCGGCTGGTTAAAAGCAGGGAGTCGAACTGGTCATTCTCCCGTTTCGGGTTCAGTAGCTTTGCATTTTGTTCTGGTTTGGTTCTGGTTCAGTCATGTTTTTAAAATAACAGTATGGCGGCATTGTTACTCACTGTAGATGAGAAATTTAGCCAGTGCAGTATGACTGCTAGCCTGGGGTCTTTAACGGGTATCACAGTACTGATACGCGACTGCACGCCGGTATGATGCTCATCCAAATTGAAACGGCAAACTACCCACACCGCATGCCCTAACGACTTTCTTGAACGACTGAGTTAAGGAGAAAGACAGCGAAGGCTGGTCAAAAGACGATTGGAACAGAGAAGGACATAAAAGAGAATGGGCGACGCTGTTTCTAGAAAACGCACACACAGAAAATGTTTCTTCAAGCCGCGTCCAGGGCTCTGAGTTGCTGGCGACCAACGCCGCAGTGTCGCGGCTTCGCCTCTTGGTGCCTCCAGATTTCGCCACTGCGAAACAAATGTGCCGACATCCGTTAACTTTTTGTTTTTATTTTGATGTTTGCTTCACATAGACGTGAAATATACTTATTTGTTTCATTAATTTTTAGCTGTCTTGATGTCGTCGCTGCTGTTTGTGTAGTCAAAACTGAGCCACTGATGCCATTGTTGCAAATATTTATTTACTTTGCGCCGCCACTCGCTGGAAGGCACGACTCGCATTTGATTACCCGAAAACCGTTCCCAATGAGCTGGTAGCCATCACATGAGATTACAGTTCCGTTCGGTTCGGGTTCAATATCAAATGTTTGATTTCAGTTAGTTTTGTTCTGGTTCAGTTATGATTTTGCTCCAGTTTTCGGTTCGGGTTTGGTTTGACACCGTGGTTAAAAGCTACATGCTCTTCGTGTATGATTACAAGAGCCGCTTTGTCACATCGAGCAGCAGCAGGAATGACACCTTGTTCGTCTACAACTAGTCAGTTCTGGTTGCATCACCGAGGTCATGCCATTTTCATCCTCGAAAAGCATAAGCCAGTGAGACAATCAAGCCGTCAGTCACCTCCACTGCAATGATGCTGTTTCGAGAGCCACTTGCCATGCGCTAGTGCAGTGGTTCTCAAATGGGGGTCCGCGGACCCTTTGGGGTCTGCGAAGGCATTCTAGGGGTCCGCGAAAACCTGCCTCATCAGTCAAGCCCGGCAATAAAAAATCTATTTTTTCAGACTGAGAAGAAATGTTCCAATTATTGTGTTTTTCTCGTGCGTATGTCAATGAGAGAAGTCTACGTCACACTAGATCTTAGTTATATCAATTTATTAAATCATTATCATAATTAACGTACACCTTTCCCTTCCCCTCACCACGAGCGGGGTCCTCCATCATCTCCGCCGATCCATAAGGGGTCCACGAAACATCACTGGTTGAGAACCACTGCGCTAGCAAATTGCACCATCAGACGATAGGCCATAGATTAAAATTGACACAGCTCGCATAAGAACCGTGCATATTCTATTCTCACTTCATTCTGGACAAAAGGCATCTAATTCCATTCCCATTCCATTCCGGAGTCGCGAAAGTGCTGAATGATTCCGGAATCATTCCAACTCCGGAGTGGCAACTCCGCAACACTGCATCCGATTGAATACATATCATTTTAGTATATTTGTAACACAGATAGGAAACGCTCGAAAATGACATGGCAGGGTAGTGCAGTGATTAGTACACTTCACCACCGTAATTGAGGGGGCCCAGAGTTCGATTCAATCTGAATATTTATCTCATTCAATTACTGCATATTTTGACTAGTACATATTTCATTGAGACCATAAAGGCAATGAAAATGGCCAGTGATGGCTTTTGTGCGCTAACATTTATAGTGACCAGTTCGTTCAATCTATATACGGCTGATGGAGGCGGCTCAGAGGCTTTCCATTCATATTGTATGTTTGCATAACATATGTTTTATATGAAAGGATAGACTGACTTTCACCGCTAATGACCGCAAAGGGCATTACATTACCAGAGCACGGGGAGTATGTTTTTTTGCATCCCAAGGTCAAACACTTGCTCGTACTGGCTCCATTAATTCGGTGTGTAAGGTATCTATCTACAAGCACATAGAACCATGCTTTTGTTGCCGCAGAGATAAACTATACATTGTTTAATCTCCACCCAAACTTAGCGCTAATAGTTGGGACCGGCTGCTAAGGTTTCAGAGCTTGACATTATCTAATTAAGAAATTTTAAGCGACCTTCTCAAATTCTTAAGGAGAAAATAGGGCTCACTTTTTCTAAATGGACTTTTTCGTAAATGGCAACGCCACCGGTCAGTGTTCTAGAATTAGGACATTCATGAAAGGGCAGTTGAAGATGTGTGCTCATTGGACCATCCAACCATCAATCTTGCGCCATGTGATCACACTCTTTGCACAACGAGGAGGGCATGACGTCGGCCATGTAGCTTTGCTAAGCCATCCTCCCGTGTCGCTCTCCTCTTTTCATCCTCCTCGCCAATTTCCTTTTCGAACATGAACCACACGTGACCATCACATGGTTGCGTCTATGAACTGAGTGGCACCAGGTTTCAGTGTGGTTCTGTTCATGATCGTGGCAGCTGCCTTTTATTTGGTCCTGTAGCAATAAATTAAAGAACAGATGTTTCTTTACACTCCGTTACCATCGTGCAGGTGGACACGAGCATTCTAACGATGTGCGTAATTTCATTCAGCTTGAGAAATGTGTTTTGCATCTAAAGAAATTTAATATATACTCGCGAATTTTGTCAGCGATTATTTTGTGCACGCTTGTGTGACATATTTTGTGGAGCATTCACACAATTGAGTTCACAGTACGGTTGGGTGTGTTCTTGGTGTGCATTGCAACCAACACTGAATCGTGCAGTTCAGTTTGACTAGGATGCTTTATTAATATGTATCCTGACCAACGTTGAATCAGCTGAATTTGAAATGAACCTGCAGATTTTTTGCTGGGGCATGCCAGATGACCATTGTTGGTTTGGCTTATAAAAACCCTAAGATCTCAATATTTGCTTCGCTTTACCTTAGTTCAGAGCGCAGCCAATGCTACTGGCTAATGAAACCACTGAAGTGGATTCAAGACTCTCAAAGTCATCAGATTTGAAGCGAACGAAACTCCACTTTGATAAAGTGCACTCACTGTTGCAACAAAAAGGGCCAAAATCCATCGCTTGAGCAGCTCGGCGGCTCTTGCAGGCCTACGAGAACCGAGTTCACGTTGCTGTGAAGTTCAGGACGTAATTCCTATGGGGGTGTGCGAGTGAACAAAACTCGTTCACACTGCAACGCCCCATCTTGGCCTCACGAACGCCACACACTTTCGTTTGCTCAAACTGCTCAGCGGCTTGGCTCGTCTTTTTGTCGTGGTTCATTGTTTGATCGTCAGGGTCTCGCACGTCTTGCCGGTCTTGCCTTCACGCTGCTGTCGTTAAACCTACTGGACTGAGCGAGCGCAGTACTTTAGTGCGCACAGCTACCACTCTGCATCCGCTTGTCGAGTTTTGTTTGATAAAACCTTCCACCGGGCACGTAGTCAGGATTTTGTTTCGGGGGCAGGGCCGCCCATGACAAAATGCTGTATGAGGGGGAGGGGGGAAGGAGGTCCCTAGCTAATTGGAACATTTTGGGGGGGGGGCCTGGGCCCCATGGGCCCCCCCCCCCCCGGCTACGTGCCTGCCTTCCGCACAACAAACCATGATAAGCTGATCGCGGGGTTCGTCGTCTGCTGCTTGGGGCTGTCGGGGCCTCGCCTTTTTTTGCTCACACAAACCCTACTGGGCGGAACCCAACGTGCATGTGCCAGGGTGCTGGGCATCAAAAAAGTCACCTGATGCCCTCCCCGTGATTTGCACATACTCGAGCACAGAGAGTCGGGCGATGAAAGGCAAGATTGGAACGGTGGGCCTGTAACTTCCACTGCCCCGTCAGCGGTGAACTCTTCGGGCAGGCTGACTAAACCAAGCCATTTATCACTTTTGAGTAAGATAACAGAAAGTTTGGCATCTGGCTGCACTACTTTTGGGCAGGGATTGAGTGTTGAGCAAAGCGCATTTAGGAAAACTTTTTTTCTTTCAACTTTATGTTTTAGTTTTTTGTTGTGCAATTTTTATTAGCATTGCAACTGTTTCTGATTTTGTAAAATGTTACCATATAAAGCTATGTCGAATGCTGTGATGGAAATGCTGCGCCATTGGTGCCAGATTGCGCCACGGACAAAAGTCTGCTACATCTGGCGCCAAAGGACCATTTTTGCTAAGAATACGTAGCTTGTACTGACGTCGCTTGGTCAGACAAAAAGGGGGAAAGGGCGCATGGAGCATAGCTTCCGCTGCATTAACACTTCTGGCCACCAGAAAGAAAGGCGGACTGGAGTCACGTACAAGCCATGTATAGCGCCACACCTGCGCTGATGTGGGCCTGAACGAAGCAAAAAATAAAAATATTTTATGCTCGCTCTATCTTAAAGGG